>JAJQQW010000022.1:32109551-32135992 GCA_025583905.1 Ia io
TCTGAAAAAAGGACTCCCATAAATTTCTAAAAAAAAGTAAAAACCAACCGTGAGGTTGCATGATGAATTAAAAAAATAAAATGTTAAAAAGCATGATTGACAAAACAAAATATCCATAGAATGTGAAGAATGTAAAAATCCCTCCCACACTATGGAAAAATGCAAAAAATATATCAGTTGGGTTATTAATTTTTTTAAAAAAATCTTTAGCCGGGGGTTGGCTCTGTGGGATGGGGCTTTGGCCTGGGGAATGATGGGTCAGGTTCTTTTCCCAGTAAGGGCACTGCGTGGGTCAGGTCGATCCAGTTGGGGTGTGCGAGGCACCCAATCAATTTTTCTCATCTTTGAGGGTTTTATCTCTCCCTCTTCTCCCTTCTACTCAGAAATCAATAAAAATATATTTTAAAAACAAAAAAAAATACAAAAAAAAAATTAAATTAGCATACCATAGACCAGCTTTGGTTGGGCGCTCATTCTAGTGAGACATGCTCATACCACTGATGTTTTTCTTTTTTAAAAAACTTTTTTCCTTTTTGATTTCAGAGAGGGGAGGAAGAGTCAATCATGATGGCACCTCCTGCACACCACTACGGGGGGAATTAAACCCCCAAACCCCAGACATGTGCCCTTGGGCAAAATCAAATTTGGGGCCCCTTTCAGTTTGCAGACAGTGCTCAATCCTGACCCAAAAACGGCTAGGGTAAGGTTTATTATTCATTTTTAAAGAATAGTTGATTCCCCTGGGGGTTTTTGCTCAGTGGATGGAGGCTAGGCTGTGCACTGGTGGGTCCCGGGATGGATTTGGTGGGGGGATGTGCCTGGTTGTGGCGAATGCCGGTGGGGCGGGGGGGGGGGGGGTTGCAGGGACCCAACTGTTTTGATGTTTCTCTTCATCGATGTTTCTAGCTTCTTCCCTCCCCCTTCCTTCGTTAAAAAAATAAAATATACTTTTTTAAAAAAGAATAGTTTATTAATTTTTAGAGAGATATGGGGGAGAGAGAAATATTGATAGAACTTTCCCAAATTTTGGGCCCAGGGGACTCCTGCAAACCCATATTTTTGGGATTTTGCCCACAACTAAAGCACATATCCCGCCTGGCAATCAATTCACTCTGGTACATGAGATGTGCCCAAAGCCTGAGCCACACGGCATGGTTTTTTTTTTCCCATTTAGATTCATTTGATAATTCAGTAAAATTAAATTATTAGATAAAAAACTAGATTATGCACTTCATTTTTTCACAAAGGTAAATATATTTATACTACAAGAAATTATACAGAATGTTTGTACAGCTTTATTAGAAATAACCAAATTTTTATGAAAATGGACAAACTGAGGTGATTATAGAATGATAAGGACATTTATAAAGAAAAAAAACATGATTTATTGTGTAAATTTAATAAATCTCAAGTATTTATGACACATAAAGAAAAAACACTTAGAAAATAAAGTTCTCTATGAAAATGGATTTTAAAACCCATGGAAATAGGAAAGCTGTGAAGAACAGGGAGGGGTTTTAAAAGAGGTAATGAAGCAATTACACAGGACAGATATGGTCAGAATTTTGACGTAATGAAGGTTCCAGTTTATGCACATGTCAAGATTTATGAACCCTATACTTTAGGCATGTAATATATTATAGTGTTAACAATTTGGGTTTAAAAAAACAATGTATGTTGACCAATTTGGAAGAACAGTTTGGCAAAATTATATTCAATCCACATATTATGCCCCTGAGGAGAGTCTTCCCTTCATGGAGAAATGTAACAAACAATGAAGAATTTCACCCAAACCAAAAAGCCATCCCGGAATAAAGACAGCCTTTGTCTCCCTCTTTGTATTTTTTTGCCCGCACATCAATGGCTCTGATGGGAAATTGAGAAGCCAGGGCCACAAAAAAATCCTGATATAATCAATGACAATGACTTCTCCACAGAAGATAAACTCGCTGGAGAAATACATCTGTTTTACAACAGTCTTATAGTCTTTTCCTCAAAAAAAAATTCCTGGATGCAATTTAGATGAGGGGTCATTCCCTCTAAGGGCCCCAGTCTCGCCCACAACAAAAATAGGTCAGGGGCAAAATGGTTTGGTCAGTGGATAGAGCGTCAGCCTGCGATGAAAGGTCCCCGGTTCGATTCGTAAGGGGGATGTACTTGGTTCCCGGCACATCCCCCGTTTGGGGATGTGAAAGGGGGGGTGGTGATTTTAAAGTTTTTTCCTCATGAGTTTTAAATTTTATCCTTCCTTTCTTTCTGTTTAAAAAATCAATAAAATATATTTTTAAAAAAATTAGGGTTTTGTGTTTTACAGTGAAAGGGTTTCCCCTCACTGCTATGGTGCTCAAATCACAGACATAAAAGTAATTTGTAGGCCTTAGGGCAATGGCTTTTTTGCAAACATGGACAACATTTTCCTTCACTTGTTTTGGCCCTTGAAAAAAAATAAAAAAAAATTTCATGTCGACATATTAGGTTGTCACAGCAACCCTTTGTTTGGGGGAAATCTCTGTGTCCAAAGCATCCAAAAAATCACATGAAGTTAGAAGTACAAAGTGCTTCCGGGGAAAATATGGGCACCAATGTAAATTTCCCAAAAATGCTGAGCAAATTTTTCTACCCCCATATGTTCCTCCAAGGGCAAAAATATTTGAGACCCCACAAAATTTTTACTATCATGTTGGAGACCGATTTTCCCTATAAGCTAACAAAACCAGTAAATAGAACCCCCAAGTTAAAGAAGTCTGGGAAAAAGGGCCCTCATATTTTAAAAACCCAAAAGGGGGAATGAGCTGGCAGTTTTCCGTGATGGAGGGCACTCAATAATTCTTCACCAGCTTTGGCAAAGAAATGTCCTTGAAAATGGCAGCCCCTTGCAACATTATTTTTGGGCTGGCCCCCAAAGGTAATCAGCCCCCTAGGGAAAAATCATGACAGGGCAAAAGTAAGAATAAAGGGTCGGGGTTTTCCCTTATTTTTCTTAAACAAATTAGACAACAGAATTAAGCTTCCCTGGGACATAAGGATGGTGATTGACCCATTTTTAGGGCCTTTTAGGTAGTTCGGGGAAAAACTAGAAAACAGAAAAAAGCAATGACATAATCTGGCAGAAATTTCTTTGTATGTTAGAAAGTGCAACATAATACATAGTGTCCCAACAAAAAAAACAAACAAACAAACAAAAAAAAAACACTTACGGGAACTTTACTTTAATTTATGTGTTTAAAATAATGGGATTCAATTCAGAAAAAGGGAGGTTTCCCACAAATTTTTTTTATTTATTAAGTACTAAAAAACTAATTCCTACACATAAAAAAAAAATTTCTCACATTGGATCATAGGTGCGTTTGAATTTGGGAAAATTTTTTGTGAGGATATCACATTTAGCATAAAAATGGCTTCTCGTGTGAATTTCCCCTATGTTATTGGAGAGCTTGCTCCATGTAAAGATTTTTCACTTTTCACTGCATTGAAAAGGGCCCTTTTCTCCAGGTGAAACTTTGAGATATGGAGATCATGCCACGTTTTAAGGATTTCCGCATATTGCATTTATAATGTTTTTTCTTTGTGGAACCCCCTGAGACGATAAAGGTCATTACTGCAAGAAAAGTTTTCCCCCACATTACTGCATTGATAGGTTTTCCCCAGTGTGAACTCTTGTGACATGGAGAGCTTTGGGCTCTGTGAAAAAATTTTTTTCCACTTTCCCTGAAAATGATAAGGTTTTTCCCCAGTGTGACTCTTGATGACTTTTGGGAGAGCATTTCTCCGTGTAAAAGATTTTCCACATTCACGAAAATGATAAGGCTTTTTTTCCGGTATAAAACTCCCCGATGGGGATAAAGGATGGTTTAAGGGTAAAAGATTTTCCCATTCAGCCTGATAAGTTTTTTTCTCCAGTGTAAACCCTTTTGGGTGATATTAGAGAAGTGCTACTGTAAAAGATTTTCCACTTTCTTGATTTATAAGGCTTTTCTCCATTGAACTATAAGATGATGGAAAGTTGGTCTTAGCGGTAATATATTTTCACAAAAAATTGCTTTGATAAGGCTTTTTCTCCAGTGTGAATCTTGATGATATTGGACAGTATGCTAATGTAAAAGATTTTTCCCCACTGCTGTTTAAGGCTTTTCTCCTGTATGAACTCTTGATGACTTTGAAGACCCACGTCCGGGTTTAAAATTTTTTTCCAATTCATGCAGTGAAAAGGGTTTTCTCTGTGTGCCCTCGCTGTTGATAATGAAAGATAGAAAAATTTGTAAAATTTTTTCCCACATTCAGAGGACAAAAACCCCGACTTCAAGATGGACCCCTTTTTTCCCTGAATAAACGTGTGGGTACAAATAATGTCTTTTACCCTTTTTTCTCTGTAATAATTGTTTTTTTCAAAAGTCATCCACATGTCAAAATTGCAGTTTGGGCTGTCCCCGTGGGGTTTGCCTTTAGGTGGAGAGGTCCCCGACCGTAGAACAAACCGCCCAACTCCCGCGTGGTTTAACGATTTGGGACACATTGAAAAAGAAAAAATGTTTGCACATGAAATTTCCCTTTTAACCTATAATGAAAAGGCTTCTATCTCAATGTGTGGTGAAAAAATTTTTTTTTGAATAAAAATCGGGTTTTTCACTGCACACATCTCAACAGTATTGTCCATGTTGTGTTTCCTGAGCTCAGTCAAGTGGAAAATGTTTCCAAAACTAGTACAAAATCTCAAGGAAAAAGGCTTTCTGGGGGGGGAAAAAAGGTCCTTGGGGGTTTTTTTTTTTTTTTTGGGCCCGTGACATTTATGAAACTTCTGTTCAGTCGGGGCCCCCACATTCCTTTCCACAGCGAACTGAAAAAAAAAAAAATGTAGGTGAAATGCATGTTGACTGATTAAAACAGAATGTGTTTATTACAAAAGTTTATCGGGATGAAATGGACGGATTCCAACAAGATTTTCAAGGGCAAGTAAGTCAGACTCTAGGAAATGGCCCGTTTTTAAAAATGCCCAAAAGGTCCTGGATGATGAAAATTCACCAAGGGAGGACAGAAACTTTGGGGTGGGACAAAAAGAAGACAGACAGGGTTACTCGTTACTACTCCAAAAATGTTTCTTTTGGGACTTTTCATGCTGGCGTGTGAGTTTATGTAGCAATAATATAAGAGCACGCGATTCGGGTTTAATTAAACACGTGTGCACTTAAGGGGTCGCAGGCATGGAAAAACTTTGGGAAATTTGCAGTAAAGCAAGGTGTGTGGAAGGTAGAGGTGAAAAGTTTAGAGAGGTTATAGGTTTTTGGGTGCGCTGGGAATCCGTTGAATTTTCACTATTAAAACTGAGTCGTCGCAAGGTACCATTAAGCAGAAAAGTAGAATTGGTGAGTGGGCCCAATGGTAACAAGACATTGTTGAACAAAGGGGGTTCTAGTTTTTAAATGAAAATGCCGGGCCTAAAAAACTACCCCCACAGCTCTTCACCAAGGCAAAGGTGTCAGGTCTACCTGTCTGGTAAAGTCATGTTTCCCTGTGATGCTTTAAATGTTTTGATTTTCACCCTAGTTGAGATGGGAAAAAAGTCCCAAATCTTAAAAAGGATTGATGGTCGCATCTGGAAAAAAACAAAGCAAAAAGAGATCAAAAGACAAAAGACTATGAGAGTGACATCAGCAAGATGGCCAGAATAGAGAAGAGAATTTTTCCCCCAAGTAGTTTGGTACCCATTAAAAAACCAACCCCAAGGAAAATGGGAATAAGAGTCCTAAAATTGTCAGTGGTTTAGAGATCAGCTGCAGATCAAGAGTCCAGGTTCGTTCCGGGTCAAGGGCATTATTTGGGTTTGGGCAGGCAATCCTAGTAGGGGGGGGTGTAGGAGGCAACTGATTGATTTTTCTCTCTGATCGATGTTTCTAACTTTTTCTCCTCCCCTTCCTCTTGCTAAAAATCAATAAAAAAACCCCTAACGGTTTGGCTCAGGGTTGAGCGTCGGGCCTGCAGATAGGGGTCCAGGTTCGATTCGGGCAAGGGCATTTGCCTTGGTGCGGGCATACCCATGGGGTTTTTTGGAGGAAGCAGCTATTTGTGTTTCTCTTCATTGATATTTAATTTCTATCGTCTACCTTACTCTTGTAAAAAAATAATCAAATATATTTATTAATAAAATATATTTATTAAAAAAAAGAGTCCCAGGGAAGCCCGCAGTAATACAGAACACTAAAAAAGAACAACTGCATGAAAGGTTTGCCCAGGAAACTGGGTTAGCAAAAAATTTTGAAGACCTATGTCAAAAAACAAGGGGTTAATAATAATAGTTAACAAAACTAAAAAAAAGCACCTCCCCCATTTGGGTTTCGGGGAAATAGGTGTTGGCTGCAGCTCAAGGGCCCCAATTTTGATTCGTTCAAGGCATGTTGTGGTTGTGGGCAACCCCCAAGTATAAAAATGCTTGAAGGTATTTTTAAGAGGGGAAAAGAAGAAAAAGGTAAGATAAAATATGAAAAACAAATAATATTATCAACAAGTTGTCTAAAAATCAAGTGAAAAACAATCTGTGACGGGAAATAATTGGTGAATAAATAGAATAAGGGGCAAAAAAGGGGTAGGCTGACAAACCCCGGGGGGGAAAGGGAGTGGGGTGGTGCAAGATGGACAAAAAACATACAGTTGATGAGGGGGGGTGGGGGGAAGGGGGCAAGGGGGGTGAGTTGGGTGGGGTGGAAACTGGGGGAAGGGGGTATGTAAGGAAAAGAGGCCAACAAATAAATTTAACAAAAAAGATTTTTTTTAAAAATCTAGAGGCAAAAATAAATAAGAAAATACAAGTTATGTTTAAAATTCAGAAAATGTAACTTAGGGAAATTTTTTAGAAATTAAATGCCTACATTGTACAAAGGGTCTCAAAGACCCAACTGGCTTCAGGAAATGGAAACCAAGAGGAAAGTAAACCCAAGATTTCAAAGGACAGAACCATAATTCAGAACAAAAATGAAAAAAGAAAACAAAAAGAATGGAATACCTAAAAAGGGATATTTAAGAAAAAGATATAAAAAAAAGTGCAAGCCCTTTAAATTAAAACTAAAGGGAAAAATAAAGAAAAAAAAAAACCAAGATCAAATAAGTTTTAAAAATTTAAATACTGAAGTTAAGACATGAAACCCGTCATAGGACCCCAATGCATCAAGGATGTGGTGTTACCAGATGTTGGCCCCCCATGAGAAATTTGTCAAGTCCCCCTGTGAGTCCCGAAATTAAAAAACAAATTTAGGCCCTGTCCAGGTGGCTCGTTTTGGTTGTGGTCCCCAAAAAACCAATTGGTGTTTGATCCCCCATAGGGCACATTAGGGGACAACAATGAGTGCATAGATGGGTAGAATAGCACATAATCCTTCATCGCTTTCTTTCCTGCTCCTTCTGTCTCTTTAAATTTAATAAAGAAAAGTGCCCCCTATGTATCACTGATTGGCATTTGGGTCAGACTAGGAAGGTCCAATTTGGGTTCCTTGTTAGGGGCACCTGACTGGTTGCGAGTAATACCAGTGAGGGTCATGCAGGAGGCGTGATGAGGATTCTCTTATAAATTTATGTTTTTTATCTCACTTCTTTTTTCCTCTAGGACAGCGGGTTTCAACCTGTGGGGCACGACTTTCACAGGGGTGCTAAGACTCCTGATATCAAATATTTAATTACGATAAAATAACAGTAGCAAAAATTTCACTATGAGTTTGCAACAAAAACAATTTTATGGTTGGGGTCACTACCCAAATGTGGGAAATGTATTAAAAGGGGTTTTGGCATTAAGACGAGAATATGTTGAAAAAAAAATGCTATATTTAATAAAATAAAACATAAATCCCTTTAAAGAATAAATAAATATCCCTGCCACGTCTTTATGGAGATTTCTGGCTTGTGCCGGAGGCTATGGTTCTTTTCCCAGTCAAGGGTAGGTACTTAAATGCAAAGGGCTGTTCCCTAAATCTCTGTAGAGCCCCAAAGTGGGAGGGAGCCCAAAGGTGTTTTCTCTTTCTCTCCCACACTCCCTCTAAAAAAAACTAAAGGAAAAAAAATCCCCACTATCGGGTGGGAGATAACAAAGAATAAAGAATTAAATTCATTAAAAAAGCAGGATGGGAAAAAAAAAATACAAACAGTTCCCTTTTACACACTAATAAATTTATTTTTGATGGAATGGAAAAAGGTAATCAAATTTTAAAAAGCATCCAAAAATAAATCCAGGAATTAAATTCAAAAAAATGTGGGAAAAATCGTACAGTGGTTTCATAAGAACAGTGATGAACGGAAAGGCAAAAGCACAAATCAGTTGGGAAAGAAACCTGTGTTCATGGGTCTAAAAATTTGAAATATAGAGGAGAAGCTATATTACACAAGGCAAAGTACAGATTAAATACAATCCAATAACTCCAATGGTATTTTACAAAGAAATGAATAAAAAAATCTGGAATGGAATCAAAAGACCCCCATTAACAAAAGCAAGCCTGAGCGAGGACAAAGTGGTGGCTTCATAAATTTCCTGACTTCAATTTATTACAAAGGAAAGCACCAAACAGGGGTTGCTGGAGAAACACAGATACATATATAAACAGAACAGAACAGAAAAATATAAAAATAAACCGAGGCACAAACTTTTAACAGGCACATACTTTTACCAGGCACAACTTTTAACCCAGGCAATATTTTTAACCAGGCACATACTTTTAAGTGCCCTTTTGACAAAGCTGCAAGTCACAGAAGAGGGGAAAAGATAGTTTCTTCAAGAATTGTACCTTATGTAAAACAACTAATACGGGAGATAACCACTAATATAATGGTAATCAACATGCAGGACAAAAATTAAATGTGAGCGTTTAAAACTGAAAATTCCTCAGGAAAACCTTGAGAAAAAGTTTTTGAGTTTTTGTTCTGGACAGGATTTTTCTAAATGTCACCCCCAACCACACACAAAATAGAATAATAAACCATCCACGCTGCAACAAATAAAGAAAAAATTTGCTTTTCAGCACAACACCAATAAACAAAATGAAATGAAAGAGCAATCTAGAGAACAGAAAGTGAAAACACTTGAAAACAAATTTGAAGGAATACTTGGAAATGTTGTGGATTCGGTTCTGATCCAGTACAAAAAGCAACAATTGCGATATAGAAGAATAATTAACACAAATATTTTGCATTTCCCGGCAAAAATGAAGGTATGGTAATACTATACTTCAGGCTAATAACAATTGCAATGACTCTGCCTCAAAAAGCAAGTCTATATAACTTCATTAACAATATTTACTTGCTAAGCACTAGTAACAAGCATCTAAGATAGCTAGAAACATGGTGGCCCAGACCTGCTGAATGCTGGATTGCCCAAAAAATAGAATTTGTAGGAAAAGAAGGGTGTGGGGGGTAATATTAATAAGCATATTAAGCACATGCAAAAAAACTGTGTTCCTGTATGTTGTAAGCAATTAATATATATTTTATAAGGTTTTTCAAAAAGGGGGGGGGGGGCTAAATTTTAACCAAAATATAGTTAACAAACGGAAGGATTTTAGAGGGGCAATTTTACAAAAATATATACACATGCCCAAAGGAATATAGAAAATGCTTTCCTCACTGATCAATGGTGGAATCCCTCAGGCTTCCTGCACATCTACCAACCACAAGTCTTTCCCTGTGAATTTTTGATACAGCGGGGGAATTTTGGGGTTTAGGAATAGAAGGAAACAATGGCTACAGACCCACCCTCCCCAGGCCCGCAACTACAGGAAACTGGAAAATCAAGCAGAACCACAGTTCTACATTTGGGAGGACAGGCACACCCTGGGAGATGGGGCCTGGGGGAAAACCCAAAGCCAAGTCCAGGCACTGGGAGAGTGAGGGTTTACGCAAAGGGCAGAATTTAAAGTTCTTCCAGCATCACATCAGGTACAGCTGTCTTGACCCCCTCAAGGAGGCTCCAAATTTCCCCCTTGGAGAAGTTACAGGGCAATGTCCCCAAAGGTTTACCCAACCTGTCAGAATGGAGACAATTGAAACCAGAGCTGTCTCTCTGAGAACCCCACTCCTACTCCAGACAAACCTTCCCCCCTCAACCCCTCCAGGGCACCCGGTTAGTGTGGACACCAGCCCTAATGCCAGTGCAGGTGCTTCTCATCACAGTTCCCCTTACTCACTAGGGATTGTCCCTCGCAGAGCAGCTGGGTAGGGGGGGAAGGATTGGGGGAGGGGGGGGCAGAGGCAATGCCATTTAAAAAGGGCTGAGGCGAGCTGCTGGGCCCCAGAAATTCCTGCCAAGCATTTCCATTACCATCTCTTAGATTAAAGCCTCCAGACAAAGCCAAGATGGTTTATGCTTCCCATTTAAATCTCCAAACAGGTCCCAGGGACAAGCTAAACATTCCTCTACTGGGTAAAGTTTTAAACCCCTTTCCCCTCTTCGGTCCCCAAAATTCATCCCTTGGGTTTTGCCTCCCTTCCAGCTCCAAAGCAACTGGATCTCCCCGCATTACCCAATGAACTTGGCACTGGCATCCGTGAAGCTTGTCTGAGAGCCCAGCACATTGACTCCCGAGTTCCCTGTTGGGTGTTAGAGAAGAGTCATTCCCCCCCTGGGTCCTGGCAGGCGGCCCGAGAGAAGAAAAGTGGGATCCAAGCTTCAGCAGGGGGGCTGAGACAAGAGTCACTGAGTTCGGGCTCCCGTAGGGGGGCTGAGAGCATTCGGGCTCCCGGGGCCCGGTTGGTGTAGAGCCAGCACCCGTGTCTCCCTGAATCCTGGTTGGGTTTCTTGGCCGAGTCGTGCCTCCCGGGCTTCGGCAGGGTGGTGAGAGCAGGCACAGTTGCTCCCGGTCTCCCAGCTTGGTGTGAGATTCAGTCAGTGCTGCGGGCTCCTGTTTCGGTGCTGGGGAACAGAGCACTGTGATCCGGGTCCCGGCATGGGGGTGAGAGCCCAGCAGGGGTGCTCTCGGACTCCTGGTTGGGTGCTTGCGAGTCAGGCCTGGGCTTTGGGGGTGCTGGGGCCCAAGCACATGGCCCCCCTGGTCTACCGGGAGGGTGCTGAAAAGCAGTGACAGTCCCCTCCGGGTCCAGAGGGTTTGAGAGCAGTTTTCATACCCCCCGGTTTCTCCGGTTTGGTGTTAGTACGAACCCCCCGTCCCTTTCGGGCACCAAAGGGGTTTCTGGAACAGAGAACATTCCTTCCCCGGTAACCCAGTAGGGCGTTGATGGGAGATGGGCTTGAGCTTTGGCAGGGTGTGAGTGCAGAGTCAGTGATTTCGGGCTCCGGCAGAGTATGAGGGGAGTGTCAGTGCCCCCAGGTACCGATTAAGATGGAGAAGGTTTGTGTTTTTCCGGACCCCCGGAAGGGTGCTGAGAGCGGTCAGTGCCTCCCGGATTCCAGGCGGGGTTTTTTGTGAGAGCTAAAGTCAGGCTCGGGGGGGGTTAACGTTTGATTTGCTGAGGGAAAAGCAAGTGATTCCCGGGCTCCAGCATGGTGCTGAGATCCCAGAAACAGGACCCCCGAGTTCCCTGTTGGTGTTGGGGGAGGTCAGTGCCTCACGGGTCCCGGAGGCGGGCTAGAGAGAGAAACAATCCCTCCCGATTGGGGCAGGGGGGGCTGGAGCAGAGTAAATGACTTTCAGGCTCCGGTAGGGTGTGGAGCAAAATTCAGTCCCTTTCGGGGGCCCCGGTTTTGGGTGCTGAGGGCAGAGTTATTTGCCGCGGGCTCAGGCATGGTGCTGAAAGCAGAGCTGGTCCCTTCCAAGCTCCAGCAGGTACTGATAGCGAGTGAGGCTCACGGGTTCTCGGCGGGTGTGAGCCAGGTCAGTGCCTCCTGGCTCTGGTTGGGTGCTGAGAGCAGAGAAACCCCCCAGCCCCCCCCAGATGGTGTGAGAGCTCGGCCCATTTGCCCCGCGGGTCCCATTTGGGTGTGAGAGCAGAGATGTGATGCCCGGGTCCCTGGCATGAGCTGGAGCCAGCACAGTGTCCCCAGGAAAAATGGTTGGGTGCTCTGACAGAGTCAGTGCCTCCGGGCTTCGGGCCCAGGGGTGAGAGCAGAGCACAGTCCCTCCCGAAACTACCGGGGGGGTGCTGAGAGCAGTGTCAGTGCTCCTGGCCCTGTTTGTGCGGAGAGAGCACGGTTCCTGGGCCCTGTAGTTGGCTGAGAGCAGAGTAAGTGCCTTCGGACTCCAGGGGGTGTAAAACAGAGTCAATACCCCCGGTTCCCAGTTGGGTGTTGGGGAACAGAGCATATTGCATCCTAGGCTCCGCAAGGTGTGAGAGCAAAGCTGTGCCCCCTGGGCCCTTGTTGTTTTGCTGAGGCAGAGCAGGGGCTCCTGGCCCCCTGTGTTGGCTGAGAGCAGAGTAGTGCCTTCGGCCCCAGAGAGGGTGTGAAAGCAGAGTCAAACTCCGGTTTCCCCAGTTGGGTGTTGAGAAAGAGCATATTGCATCCTAGGCTCCCAGCAAGGTGTGAGAGCAAAGTCAGTCCCTTCCCGTTCTCCGGTGGGATGTGAAAGCAGATCAATGTCACCCGGGCCTTGAAAGGGTGCTGAGAGGGCTTGGTGCCCCAGGTCTCGGCGGGGTGTGAGGCGGTCAAATTCCGGGTCCGGTTTGGTGCTGAGAACAGCCCCAGTGCCTTCCGGGTCGGGTTTGGGAAAGTGAGAGGGAGCACAGTGCCTCCAGGCTCCGGAGGGGTGAGAGCGGGAGTCAGACCCCTCCCGGTCTCCAGGGGTGCTGAGAGCAGAGTCGGTGCCTCCTGGGTAGCCAAAGTGTTGAAGCAGGGGGCAGTGCCTCTGGGTTTCCGGTTTTGTGTGAGAAAGGCAGGTTTCCCCCCTGGTCCGGCAGAGTGTTGAGGAAGAGTCAGGTCTCCTGCACCCCGGTTTGGGGTGCTGAGGCGGAGAATGTACTCCGGGACCCCGGCATGGAGTGAGAGCAAAAGACAGTGCTCCCGACTCGGGGTGGTGCTGAGGGGCGGGGGGGGAAGGAGTGGTCCTGGGTTCCAGTAGGGTGCTGAGAGCAGAGTCAGTGCCTCATGGGGACCCCGGGGTTTTAAGGTGCTGAAGCGAGCACAGGGCCTTTTTGGCTCCCAAAAGGGGGGCTGAGAGTAGAGTCAGTGCCCCGGGTTTCCCCGTTGGGTGTTTGAGACAGAGCACAGTGCCTCCAAACTCTGGTTGGTTGCTGGGGAGTAGAGCCGTGCCCCCAAACCCCTGGTGGGGGCTGAGAGCAAAAGTAGTGGCCCCCGGGTTTCCCGTAGGGTGTGAGAGCAGAGTAGTGCCTCATTGATCCCGGTTGGTGCTGGGGAGACAGCACGGTTCCTCCCGGGCTCCCGGCAGGGTGCTGAGACCCCAGTCGTGCCTCCTGGGCTCCCTTTTGGGTCTGAGAGCAGACCGTGCCCCCCGGCCCCGGGGCAGTTGCGGGGGAGAGCATTTTTTTTTTTCCGTTACTTCGGGCTCGGGTTTGGTGCGGGAAGAGAAAGAGCCAGTCCCTTTTCGGGCCCCGGGGTGGGAGTGAGAGCAGAGCCCCAGTGCCTCTGGGCCCCTGGGAGGGGTTGAGGCAGAGTCAAAACCCTACCGGGATCACGATAGGATAGGGAGGCATAGTCAGTGCCTAGGGTTTCCCCGGTACGGTGCTGAGAGAGGCAGGGTGCTGAGGGGGAGTCAGATCTTCCCGAGTCCCGACAGGGTGTGGGGAAAAAGGGGTCGTACATCTGGGTTTCCCGTTGGGTGCTGAGAGTAAGAGTTGTGCCCCCAGTTCTCCCAGCATGGTGCTGAGATAGAGCATGCCTCCCGAGCCCCCGGCAGGGGTTGAGATCGGGCCCAATTGGTTTCCCAGGCTTCCAGTCGGGGTTTGTGAGAGCAGACCCTGCTTCGAGCCCCGGGCGGGTGCTGAGAGCTGGTAGTGCTCTGGCCCCCGGATGGTGCTGAGAGCAGAACCGGGGGCCTCCAAGCCCCCGGCAGGGTGCGGAAAAGCGATTCGGGCTTCCGGGCTCCCGGCGGGTGTGACCAGATTCGTGATTTTGGGCTCCCAGTTTGGTGTGATAGGAGCACAGTGCCCGGGTTTTCGGCAGGGTCTGAGAGTTGAGTTAGTGCCTCCCAGGCTCCACAGGGAGCTGTGAGCAGGTCAGTGCCTCCAGGTCCCGTTTGGGTGCTGAGGGAGAGCACGGTGCCCCCCGGGTCCGGGGGAGGGTGTGAGAGAGGTCAGTGCTCCTGTGTCCGGCAGGGTGTGAGAGAGACTCAGTGCCTCCAGGTTGGTTTGGGGTGCTGGAGCGAGCACAGGGCTCTGGTCCCCCGGCAGGGTGCTGAGAGCAAAAGGTCAGGGCTCCTGTCTCCAAATTGGGTTGCTAGGGCAGAGTCGTGCCCCCCTGTGCTCCGGCGGGGAAAGGTGAGAGCGAGCACAGTGCCTCCAGCCCCCGGCGGGGTTGTTTAGGCAGAGTCGTGTGTCCCAAGGTCGGCAGGGTGCTGAGGAGACACAGTGCTCCCGGGCCCCCGGCGGGTGTCGGGAGCAGAGTCAGTGTGTCCCAAGGTCCCGCAGGGTGCGGGAGGCAGAGTCATGCCCCCCGGGCCTGGTGGGTGTTTGAGAGCAGAGCCAGTGCCCCCGGGCTCGCGGCAGGGTTGTGAAGCAAGTTCATGCCTTCTGGACTTCTGGAGGTGCTGACGCAAATCAGTGCCCCCCCGGCTCCGCGGGGTGCTGGGAACGGGGTCAGTCCCTCTGGGCCCCTGTGGGGGCACGCAGAGTAGGTTACCGGGCTTCAGCGGGGTCCCAGGAGCACCACAGTGCCCTGGGTTTCCCACCCAAGGTGCTGAGAGCGAGACAGTGTACCGGCTCCGCAGGGTGCTGGAGCGAGTCAATGCCTCCGGGTCCCGCAGGGTGCTGAGTTCGGGAGCCCAGTGCCCCCCGGGGTCCGAAAGGCTGTTTAGAGGAGAACACGTGCCCCCCTTTTTTCCCGAGGGTGCTGAGTGCAGATTTCAGGGTTCCCAGGCTACCCGTTGGTGCTGAGAGCAGAGTCAGGCCTCTGGGCCCCCAGCGGGTGTGGAGCAGAGTCAGTGCCTCCCGTGTTTCCGGTTGGGTGCTGATGCAGAACAGTGCTCCCCAAAGTCCGGTTGGGGTTGAGAGCGATTTCAGGTTACCCGGGCCCGGCGGATGAAAGCGACAGCAAGTGCCTCGGGGGCTTCTGGAGGGTGCTGAGAGCCAAGCACAGTGCTCGGGGGTTTCCCGGCATGGTGCTGAGAGCAGAGTCAGTGCCTCGGGTTCCGTTAGGGTGCTGAGAGCGAGCATGGTGCCCCCGGGCCTGTCCCTGTGTCCCCGAGCAGAGCACAGGCCCCCCAGGCCCCCGCAGTTGGTAAAGAGCAGAGTCAGTGCCTACGGGGCTCCTGGAAGGTGGTGAGAGCAGAGGGTCTTTCCAGGCTCTGGTGGGTTGAGAGGAGTGTCGTCCCTTTCCTGGGCTCCTGCGGCTGCTGGAGCATAGCACAGTGCATCCGGGCTCCGGCAAAATGCTGAGAAAAAGACCCTGTGCTCCCGGGCTCCAGGCATGGTGCTGAGGGAGAGTCAGTGTCTCCAGGCTCCCGGGAGGCAGCTGAGGGCAGGCACGGTTCCCTGGGTCCGGGAAGGGTGTAGGGAAGATTTTTTTTTTTTCAGTGCTTCCCGGACCCCCAGTAGGGTTCTAAGACCCAAGATCAGGGTACGGGCCCTTCATTGGGTGTGAAAGCACAGACGGTGCTCCGCACTCCCGGCGGGTGCTGATAGCGATCAGGGGTTTCCCCGGGCTGCGGCAGGGTTGCTGAGAGCAGAGCAAGTGCATCCGCGTTCCCGGTAAAGTGCTGACAACAGATTTTTCATTTCCCTCCGGACCATTTGGGTTCTGAGAGCAAAAGTCAGTCCCTTTTTCCCTGGCCTCCGGCAGGGTGCCTAGAGCGAGTCATGCCTCCTGGGCTCAGCAGGCGCTTCGAGCAGAAACAGTGCCTCCCGGGCTCCGTTTGGGTGCTGAGAGAAAAATCAGGGCTACAGCCCGCGTGGGTGCTGAGAGCAGGTCGGTTCCCCGGGCTCCCAGCGGGGCAGTGGGGGAAAAAGTCGTTCCCCTGGGCTGGGGGAAAGGGGTGCTCAGGCAAGTCAGTGCCTCCGGTTTCCCAGGTCCCTGGGTAGAGTCGGGTACCAGGCCGGGTTTGAGGTGAGAGGAGAGGGTAAAAAATGTCGAATTTGTGCCAAAAGCTTGGGGGGAAGTTTTAAATTCATTTGGTAACCCCAAATCTCTGCGTGGTCTGGAAAATGCGGATCGGTTGGTCGCTATGTTGACTGATGATTTTGCAGACCACGCCTGGGAAGGGGTTTCGGAAAACCTTGGGCAACGGGGCCCCAAAATTTTCACGACACGCCCTGAATTTTTTGAGACCCAAAATTTTTAAAAAAACCTTATTTATAGGGTGGGGTACATTGAATTGGGGAACTCTAGGGGCCCTTTGCAAAAAACTCGAGGGGCAAAGAGCCGGGCACGGGGCCCGCGAGCCGTTTCCGCCCACTGACCTAGATTGGTTTCCCAATAATTAAGGCTTTGTTCTTGTGACTTGTGTTAAAAGCCCTTTTTGCATTTTTTAAACCATACCCCTTTTTAAAAAACCCAAGTTTTTGGTGGTGAGCGCGCCCCTTTGTGGACATTCTGAATTGGTTTGTCTGTTTAACCCTTTGATGTTGCTTTTTTTTGATTCTTTTTTTCTAATGTAACCTTGTTGAGTCACACTCGATACCCGAGTGCAAAAGGTTAAACTTTATTTCACCCACCCACCAGAAAAAAACTACAGTTAAATGACTAGCACAGAGAGCTCAAAAGAGAAATTGAAATTACCCGTATGATCCCCGGTGACCCAACCGTTTAATTTTTTCTCCAAATACTTCAGGGGCTTTTCCCTATAACCGGGGCCTTCCTGCACAACCCATAAAAGGGAAAGTTCACGCTGATTCTCTACTCCCCAGCTCTGGCGGGATTCAAGTTCCCCGTTGCCCCAGGATTGCCTTCGCAAGGTGGCAGAGGACCCTCCTTACACCCCCTTATGTGAGAGGACAGTTTTCATGAGTCTTAAATTTTCGCCAGTCTCTCCTTGAACTTTTTTTTTAAAAAAATTTTTTTGATTTTTTTACAAGAGGAAAGAGGGGAGGGGGTAGAGGTTAGAAAAAAAGTTTAGAGAGAAAATCGATCAGGGTGCCCCCCTTTTACCGCCTCCCCCCCCCCCCATGGGGATGTGGGCCCCCAACCAAGGCACATTCCCTTGGCGGAATCGAACCTGGGGGCCCTTGAAGGCCCCAGGCCGACGCTTATCATGAGCCAAAAGGTTTGGGCCCTTTTAACCCTTTATGACCGGGGTGCTTACACTTTTGCTTTAAAAGCATGATAAAAAATTCCGGAAATTTAGTTTACCCCCAGGCTCCGAGATGGGCCCCCCCAAAATAACCAGAAACCCGGGGAGTAGCCAAGGCCCCCAAAGGGCCCCTTTAAACCCCAAGAGATCGGGAGCTGAGGTGACCCCCCTGAGGGGTGGATCAAAACCCCGGAACCTAGGCAAATGCAGTGTTAAACCTAAGTTAAAGATTTAACGCCACAGCCAAGGAGTTTTTTTTCTTTTTTTGGGCAAGATTTACGTTGGTGCGCCAGGGGCCGTGAAGGTTTAGGGTTGAGCTTTGACCTAGGACGGAAGGGGGAGGGTTGATCCCAGTTTGAAGCTCCCTCCCCGGTGTGGGGTGTGGAGGAGCGGTCAGTGATTCTATCATGGAAGTTTCTCTTTTTTCTCCTCCCCTTAAATCAATTTTTTTTAATGTTTTTTAAAGGTAAACGCAGTGGCAGTGTGCCAGTTGCAGGGCTGAGGGTGGGGTCGGCCTGTTGGGTGAGGGGGCAGGGGGGCAGGAGGACTTCGAGGCAGAGAAATTGCTGTTGGGAGGACCCTGCCCCGGGGAGCCTGACCTTGGCTGCAGGTTTAAGGGATGGTGGGTTCAGGGAGCGCAGGTCCCCCTGGAGCCTGGATTGCGCTCCTAATCTCTTGTGGTTCTGAGGCCCTGGGAGTTGGTTTTCCCCCGGTTTGGTTTTTTCCGGATGATTAACCGCTCTGCCACACCGAGTGGTGTGGGGGGAAACCCTTTATGGCGGCCGGGCGGTGGGATCCCTGTCTTTGTCCTTCCTAACTGAAGGCATTGGAATAAACCTGCTGGAGCTTGGGGCGGGGAGAAGGCGGGGTTTTCCCGGGGGAGGACAGGAGGGAAAGCACCAATTAGGCCTGCCCCTTGTTTGCCCTTTTCGCCTGGGGGTTTGCTAATGATCTGGAAGGGGCAGGTCCTGTGTGCCGGTGGGGGGGGGGGGGGGGGTGTTTTTGAGTGTGGGTCGGTTTCAGGTGGGGGTAGGTCTGGATTCCCCCCTGGGAGATGTGTGGGCTATGGGAGTTGGGGATGCAGAGTGGGGACCCCCGTAGGTGGGGCCTGTGGGGTTCCCAGGGGCCCCCCTTGGGCCCTGAGCGAGGGCGTCACACTTCTTTTTTTTTCCAAAAACCCTGTGATTGGACAGGAGGGGAAAAAATGTGGCTTTCCCCTTTAAGAAAAAAAGTTACCCCCCCTTGCGGGTTTGGCTTGGCAAAATAGAGCTTTTGGCCTGGGGGGAATGGCCCGGGTTCAATTCGACAAGGGAATCCCGGGTTGAGGCTCCATCCAGTGGGGGATGAGGAGGCAGCGATGAATGTTGTCTTTTTCAAATGAATGTTTTTCTCTCCTCCCCCTCTCCCTCCTCTCTGGATTACTTGCATAAGGCAAACTTAAAGGTGTGCTTTAAATATAAAATAAAAAAAATGAATTGAAGGAAAAAAACATGACAACTGTGTTTAATGTGAGAAGGCCCTTCCCTTTTGGGCCCTCCACCCCGATGCTCTGGGCCCCGGTCGGCCCCCAGGAGACGCCCCCTGACCAGGCCTCAGCCCAGCCCACATTTCATCAGGGCAAGCTGGCTGCTGGAGGGTTTCCCAAACCCTTGAAGGGGCGAGCCCATCTCGTCTGACAAGCGGGCCAGCCCATTCCCCACCCCGGGCCTGCGGCAGCAGCAGGTGTGGCATGGATGGAAACTGTTGGCCCCAGAATTCCCAAAAACCCCTGTGTCTCCCCAGGTGGGCTAAACCCCCTCTTTCTTCCTCTCTGTCCTACCCTTGCACTAGGCGGGGCACCCCCCTTAAGGGGCCCCGGAAGGCGGGAGGAGGGGGTTTGAGCCTCCCCTCCCTGCTTCCTTTGGGGAAATCAGTTTCCCTTTTCCTGGGGCGCTTAAAGGCCCTACCTTCCCCACCCCCACCCCTGTCCCCCCAGATAGGTACGGGACCCTGTACAATCTCATCCTTTCCCATTTCGTGTTTTTTTTTTTTACTGGAAGGATAGGAGAATTACAGGCCCCCCCTGAAGGGCAGGGTCCGTTTTAAAACGGGTATAATACTAGCTGTACCGGTTAATATGGGGAAATTTATAATCAAAGAAAACATATTTTCAAAAGAAACATCAAAGTGCTTATTAAAAGTAATGCCATCGCTAGCTAACATTTGCCCATTTTTAAAATTTTGGGTGGATCCCGTCCCAAGAATTTTTGTTTGGGGAAAGGGACCTTTTCAGAGACCCAAATTTTCCTTTTCATATGTTTTGAATTTGCTTTCAGAAAGTGCATTTGCCATTTATTGGAAATTGGGGAATTGAAGGAGAAGGTTGGTGAATTTTTGAGTGGGTTAATACTTCACAGGCAAGATCTTTTCGTGGGCTTTAACTAGGTTGAAGGGTGTGTGGTGGTAATGAAGCTTAATTACTATGCCTTTTCTTCTGGCCCTTCTGGGGGTTTTATGGGTCAAAACGTGTTCAAATTGATTGTTGTTTGGAGGGTCCGATTAACGGTTTCACTGGTTTTAGAACTATAATATACCACACTCTCTGATCCCACCAACGAGAGCATTTTTTTTCCCAAAACGATTTGGCCTTGCATTAATGTTGATGGTTTACTGGAAACAACCCCGATTTTTTGATTTGGGTTTAAAATAAATCCATTTTTTTGAGTACAAATGATGCAAAAAAAAAAACTTTCATGCTGTTGAAGCAAATTTTACTGAAGACTTTTGGTTTTCCTTTGTCTTTTGTTCCTTGATGTGGACCATTTTCTTCCCTTTTAAAAATTTCCCTTTCTTGTAAACGATCGGAAAATTTTTTGTGTCAATGGTTAATCCCCTTTTTTTTGCAATTTTTTTTTGAGTTGGCACGACCTTTAAAAATAATGTTGTAATGTTTTGGGCTCAATTTTTGGTTGCCTGGAAATTCTTTGTTTTTTCACATTTAAATCATCATTTTAAGGTTTTTTTAAAACCCGCATTCAAAGTATCTTGAAAATGGAGCATGTTCACCCTAAGCTTTCCCGGAATAATCAGCAGAACTTTTCTTCAAAATAAAGTAATGAATTAAAACTTTCCCCAAAAAGCTCTTTTTTTTGGCACAAATTGGATTTTTAGCGTAAAAAAAACCTATGATGTTAACCCTTCAGAAAAAGTGACATATGGGCTTTGAAAACCTTGTCATACAAACAAATAGCATAATTTCAAATCATTTTATTTAAAAATTTTGTGTAACTCCTTATTGAAAAAAAAAAACCCCATATTAATGGAACCCAGTGTCCTGATGGGAAAAGGAGGATGAACCCCAGGCTCTTTTGTCTGTGGTGCATGCTTGAAAACTGACCTAACCATCCAGGGCTATAAATATTCTCTTGTGGTCAGAGGGTGGGTCAGGGGCTGATTCTCTTTTTCTTCCAGTGAGTTGATTTTGGAGACTCAAAATTATATTCCTTTTTTTTTTAAAAGCCCGAGTACCTTCGGGAAATAGGGAATTGATTTGGTTCCCGTGGACCGTGGGGTTTCTATGATTTCCCCGTACAACGAGTCTGCTTGGTCCCCCCGGGAAAACGGTATTTTCTGCTGGTGCACCTCTCTCTAGCTGTTTCCTTTCTCGGCCTCGCGCCCCCCCGTCAGCCAAACCTGAAAGGTTAACAAAACCTCTTTTAGGTAGGTCTCCGCCTCCCCCCCCCCCCCCCCCCCCCCCCCCCCCCCCCCCCCCCCGCACCAAGCGGGAAAAATAGACATGTTCCTTTGTGCTGACAGGAAATTCCTCTTTTCCCCAGGCACTCCCTTTTTAGCGCAGCAGCTCTTTTTGAAAACGGGGTGCTGTGCTTTTAGCCCTTTTGCAGATTGGTTTTCCCGGGAAGGGCCCTGGCTGTTCCCCCTAAAAATGTCTGTCTTTTTTTTCCCGGTGATGTCCACTTTGAAAAAAAAAAAAAAAGGCCCCAAATTACCCATGCGAAATTCGCAATGATTGTTTTTCGGCCCACCTATTGCGGAGAAATGAGTATTGCACTACCCTTTTCCCCCGATGTGCAGCTGCTGGATCCGGTTTATTTTCCAGATTTTGTCTTATTTCCCCACATCGTTGGGGGTTTGTAGAAAGGTAGAGGAGGTATGAGTTAGGGGAGTGGGGAGAAAGCGAAGCAATTCGCACAGTAGAGTGCCCTTGGGGGGAGCACAAGGGAGTTTTTTAAAACTTATTGTTTCCGACCCTTCTGAATTTTTAACCCCCTGGTTTATTTTTGTTTTCCACAGGACTCGTTTTTTTCTGAAAACGTGAGTTTCCTTTTCCCTTTAGGTTTATTGTCATTCTTTTTTCTTTTGGGGGGGGTTTGCCAAGAATGTTTTTTTGTTCCAAAGCATCCCTACTTTTAACATTGTGGGGTGAGGTGGGGCATGGATGTTTTGGTTTGCTTGCTGTGGTTTTATGGGTGACTGCTGTGGTTGTGGGTCTAAAGTCAAGGCCGAGGCAATTTAAATGTGTTTACATTTCCTTTATTTTAAATTATTTTTTGGATTTGGGGTACTGGAGTATGTCCTGATTTCCTAGGGATGTTGAATTTTTTCCCGATTGTGGTGTTCAGGGTGAGGTCCGTGGGGGGTAGCCCCCCTCATTTGGAATTCGGGCCCCTGTTCCGTGCTTTTGTTTCCCTCCTCAACTGTTGAAAGGGAACATGTCTGGCAGAGGGGTTTGCTGGGCCCTTTTTATGGGAGCTCCCCATGTCGCCCAAAACTCACTTTTTGCCCAGATGAATTAAACTATGGGCAAGAGTCCCCCTCGGGGGTTTTGCCCCTCACTCCTTTCACGGCTTGATTTGGGCCCTAAGGGCACCAGGAGTCGCCGGGAGGGACAATCCCCTTCTCTTGAGCGATTGTTCAGTCAAAATTTTTTAGTCCCCGATTCCCTGCCTCATCTGTGAACTTATGTGCATTGTCAGCCCAAAATCAGCACAGCACCCACTGTTCCCTCCGAATTTCTCGCTTGGGTTCCCCCAACCCCTTTTTGTCAGTTGCGCCCCCCCGGGCCCATCATTTCACAGTGAGGTGCTTAATGAATTTCCCGCATTTACAGAAAAGAAAGGGAATGTGGTTTTCCTCAAGAGATAATCACCCGGTTCACCGCCCGTGGTGTGGGCAGACGGCCAGGGTTTCAATGGGCCCCCCCTGGATGAACCCCAGTCCCCGTCCCATGGTTTCTCCCCGGTTTAGCTGCTTTGGGTCCTCCCGTTCTGTGTTTAGTGAGGTGAAAGTTAAGGTCTTTTGCTGCGGGTCCTCCTGTAGTTTATGGGGGAGTGCTTTGCGTAGCTTTTGAAAACCTCGACGGAAAGGGAAAATTTTGTTTGTGCCCCGGGGAAAAAGGGGGAAAGGGGGGTTCGAGCTGCCAGTTTTTTCTCCTCAAAAATAAACTGTGTCACTGCCCCACACGGAATTCATTGGATGCCAGATTTTGGGTGGGGGGGGCAGGGTCCGATGGAAAGGGGGGATTGGGTAACAGGGGATGATGGGCATTCACTTATTTGCAGGGAGGGGGAATGCGTGCTTGCCCCACCCGATGTTGGGGCCCTTACCTTGATAGTCATGACAAAGGCGAGTTTCCCAGCGCTTTGTTCTGCCTTTGGGGTGGAAAAGGGGGAAATCACCATTGCCCCCGGGCATCTCTGAGTTAGGTAGACTCTGCTGCCCGAAGACAATTGCCCGTCAGCATGAGGGTTTAGATGCCCTTTTCCTGAATACAGGCATGTGATTTGACGTTTCACCCCTGGGGCCCTTCCTTGGGGAGAGTGACCCGTTTCCCTGTCACTGGCCCGACTTCTGGTACACGCCCCCGAGAGATGGGCCCTGCCTGTGGGATGCTTTTTCCCTTAAGCCCCCGTCCTGCGCTTCCCGAGTGAGTTGCACAGGGAACTGTCTAGGACGGTCCCCTTGTGGGGTGTGATTTTGCAAGGGGTGCCCCCTGTTGAGGGGCCTTGGACAAAATTTTCGATTTTCCTGTGTTATTTTGTCGCTGCGACTTTTGGTGCCCGGGTCTGTCCCCCAATTGCCGAGCTTGTTTGTCAGCCTGTGCGGCCGTTGCCCCCCTGGGGTCCCGAGTGCCTTATGCTCAGCTTATCCCTTTTCCCTTTTTTCCCCCTGTGGTTTCCTTTACATGCACCTTCCTTCGAGATAAGCTGTCTTTTCTTTCCTTTGAAGCATGGCATTTTTTTTTTTATCCTCGGGCCCCCTTGTGGTTATGTTAAAATTGATGCTCGTCTTTTCCCCCTTGCTCTCGCATGTGACCCTCTCCCCCACCTTGGGGTATTCGGAATGGCATCCCATTTAAAAAGGGGTTTTGTGCGCATGGTCAAGGATGGGAACCTTTTTGAGCTTGGTGTGAAAAACTTTCCCAAAAAACTGAGCAAAATGGGTAGTGTGTATTTGAGGAAAAAATAATCCAAGACTCTAGTCGAAAATGTTTCTTTCAGGAGCGCAAATGTTTCTCCTCGGTGCCCCCGCGTGCTCAGAAATGGTAGCGTGTCGTGCTGACCGGTGTCATAGGTTTCCCATCACGGGTTAGGATAGGTGTTATTTTGGGTTTTGTAGTGATGTTTTTGTTTGGGGCCCTTTCGAAAAGTATGCGAGGTGGGGGGCGTTTTTGGAAGTCCTTTACTGTATGGATCTTGTGCCAACGGTAAGTGTTATGGGGGGTTTTCTTTTTTCAATTTGGAGGTTTTGCCGGGACTTTGGGGAAACAATTGAAGGGTGCGTTTGGGTACTGTGAGTCTGTTTAGCGCTCTTTTTTTCTTTCCTTGTGACGTGGTTTCCCCAGTGCAATGTTTTTTATTGCTTTCCTGTGTTCCTGAGGAGGGGATTTCCCCCCTTTTGTGTATTGGCTTCTTGAACCCTCAGTTCCCTTTGCAAGGGGCCCCACTGTTATTGTTGGGTGGTTTGGTTAATGAAGTTTGGCTGCAAAAATTTATTCAGGTTATTTTTCCCCAAAAAACTGTTTTGTTGGCTTGTCTGGAGAGTTCGGTGTTTGCTCCACTTTCCCTTATGGTCACCTTTAGGTTTTACTTTCCCGTGTTCTCTGCCCGTTATACAGTGGGGTTTTGGGGCAGCCGCGGGTTTTCTGATCGGGTGTAGCACGCATGTTCTTTGACACTTGCAGTGCTTGCAAACAGACTTTGTTCTCTGGTTTGTTCTTGTTTTCACTCGTGCATTGTAGGGTTTTTCCTATTTGTAGACACATTTCTGTGGGGGTTTTGTTTCCAAAAGATGTTTTTGAGCCAAACGTTGCTTGCAATGCATTTCTTGACTGC
This sequence comes from Ia io, assembly GCA_025583905.1. Taxonomy (NCBI): domain Eukaryota; kingdom Metazoa; phylum Chordata; class Mammalia; order Chiroptera; family Vespertilionidae; genus Ia; species Ia io. The sequence continues at coordinate 32,134,204 of JAJQQW010000022.1, forward strand.
AGTGCTGTTTGTTAAAATTTCCCCTCCCTTGCTTTTCATTGCAGTTTTCCATTTTTCTTGAAAATTTTTTATTGAGTTTTTTTGAGGGTTTTATTTCAGTGATTCCTTCCGCAAACATCATCCATCCCACCCCACATTTCTCCCAATTTTTGGGTGGCGTTAATGTGCACAACTGATGTTTCCCCTAATGATTTTTTATGCGGTGTATGATTGGCTCTGGGTCACTTGACATCCATGACTTTGGGTGCTTGCGTGTTGTTTTCTGCCCATATAGGTGCCCCTGGTGGAGCGAATGACCTGGCCTTCCTCTGCCGTGTTCTTTCCCCCCCAAATCGTCTCTGGAAACATTCCCCCTGCACTTTCCCGACACTGTAGTTTTTCTTTGTTTGGGATGCTGCCCCCGTGCGCGCGAAAGTGGGGCGAGTTGTTCTCAGTGTGATAGGGTTCTTGGAATGTGATTTGCTTCCGGTGATTTCCCCCGTTTCCCGGGTTTTTTCCCTTGCGTAGTCTTCCAGGTACTTGTCTGGAGTTATGATTGCCTGGACACTCGTGCTGTGTCCCCAAAAAATGTGAATTTGAATGTGCCTGTGTGACGTGCTCAGGGCCCCATTTTCATGGAATTGTGTTTGGCATTTATTTGAAAATTCCCTTCCCTTTTGTGATGTTGTTCTGATTTTTTCCCTTTTGTTGGGTTTTCGCTCTCATTCCATTAAACTTTGCCCTTTCCTTTTTTTGGTTGTTTCATGGTTGTGTGGCTTAAAGCTTCATTTGCTTTGCAGTTTCCCTTTCATGTGACTGTTTTCTTGTAGGGTGCGTGCGTTGCTGATTTGTTTTCCTTTTGTGTGTGTCATTTTTTCGTGCTGATCATTTTTTCATGGACAGGGGGCCTGTTTCCAAGTGTGTTTGCTGGGCTTTCCTTTTCTGTGATTGTTGTAATTTTTTTATTCCTTAGGTTAGTTCCATCTTTCTCACAGAAAAAGGGAGGACCAAAAAAGGGGGAAGGAAAAAAGGAAGGAAGGAAGGAAGGAAAAGAGGGAGGGAGGGAGGAAGGAAAACAGGGGGGGTAGGTTGTGCAGGATAGGCTTTCTGGGTTTTTGGGGGTGTTGGGAATTTAGCTTGGGTTTTTTTTGTTCAGGTTGCCACCTGTGTTTCCCGCATGTCAGCCAGTTACCGGTTGATAGTTAAAGGTTCAGTGTTGCTAGGTATTGTTGTTACCAGTTTAGGTTTGTTACCAGTTAACCCGGGCAAGGTTACCAGTTTCCAGTTACTAGTTTCCGGGTACCCGTTTCTAGACGTGGGTTTGGTTAGGGGTTAGGGGCTTGGGTGGTGTTAGGGTTGGGTTAGGGTTAGGGTGGTGTTTGGGTTTGGGCTGGGTAGGCAAGGGTTTGGTTTGGGTAGGGTGGGTTAGGGTAGGGCTTGGGTTAGGGGTTAAGGCTTTGGGTTGGGTTGGGTTAGGGTAGGGTTAGGGTTTTGGGTTAGGGGGTAGGGGTTAGCTAGGACTAGGGTTAGGGTGAGGGTTAGGGTTGGGCTGGTTTAGGGTTGGGGTTTTGGTTAGGGTTGGGTTAAGATTAGGATTTGTGTTAGGGCTTGGGTTTGGTTTTGGTTGGGTTAGTGTGGGGTGGTTTAGGATTAGGTTTAGGGTTTTGGGGTTTAGGATGGGTTGTTAGGGTTGGGTTAAAAGTTTTTTAAATTAGGGTTTGGGTTTTGGGTAAAGATTAGGATTAGGGTTTGGGCTAGGGTTTAAGCTCAAGTTAGGTTTGGGTTAGGGTTTGGGGAGGGTAGGGAATGG